>OY720235.1:0-12500 GCA_963082625.1 Pasiphila rectangulata
AACCTAACCTAACCTAACCTAACCTAACCTAACCTAACCTAACCTAACCTAACCTAACCTAACCTAACCTAACCTAACCTAACCTAACCTAACCTAACCTAACCTAACCTAACCTAACCTAACCTAACCTAACCTAACCTAACCTAACCTAACCTAACCTAACCTAACCTAACCTAACCTAACCTAACCTAACCTAACCTAACCTAACCTAACCTAACCTAACCTAACCTAACCTAACCTAACCTAACCTAACCTAACCTAACCTAACCTAACCTAACCTAACCTAACCTAACCTAACCTAACCTAACCTAACCTAACCTAACCTAACCTAACCTAACCTAACCTAACCTAACCTAACCTAACCTAACCTAACCTAACCTAACCTAACCTAACCTAACCTAACCTAACCTAACCTAACCTAACCTAACCTAACCTAACCTAACCTAACCTAACCTAACCTAACCTAACCTAACCTAACCTAACCTAACCTAACCTAACCTAACCTAACCTAACCTAACCTAACCTAACCTAACCTAACCTAACCTAACCTAACCTAACCTAACCTAACCTAACCTAACCTAACCTAACCTAACCTAACCTAACCTAACCTAACCTAACCTAACCTAACCTAACCTAACCTAACCTAACCTAACCTAACCTAACCTAACCTAACCTAACCTAACCTAACCTAACCTAACCTAACCTAACCTAACCTAACCTAACCTAACCTAACCTAACCTAACCTAACCTAACCTAACCTAACCTAACCTAACCTAACCTAACCTAACCTAACCTAACCTAACCTAACCTAACCTAACCTAACCTAACCTAACCTAACCTAACCTAACCTAACCTAACCTAACCTAACCTAACCTAACCTAACCTAACCTAACCTAACCTAACCTAACCTAACCTAACCTAACCTAACCTAACCTAACCTAACCTAACCTAACCTAACCTAACCTAACCTAACCTAACCTAACCTAACCTAACCTAACCTAACCTAACCTAACCTAACCTAACCTAACCTAACCTAACCTAACCTAACCTAACCTAACCTAACCTAACCTAACCTAACCTAACCTAACCTAACCTAACCTAACCTAACCTAACCTAACCTAACCTAACCTAACCTAACCTAACCTAACCTAACCTAACCTAACCTAACCTAACCTAACCTAACCTAACCTAACCTAACCTAACCTAACCTAACCTAACCTAACCTAACCTAACCTAACCTAACCTAACCTAACCTAACCTAACCTAACCTAACCTAACCTAACCTAACCTAACCTAACCTAACCTAACCTAACCTAACCTAACCTAACCTAACCTAACCTAACCTAACCTAACCTAACCTAACCTAACCTAACCTAACCTAACCTAACCTAACCTAACCTAACCTAACCTAACCTAACCTAACCTAACCTAACCTAACCTAACCTAACCTAACCTAACCTAACCTAACCTAACCTAACCTAACCTAACCTAACCTAACCTAACCTAACCTAACCTAACCTAACCTAACCTAACCTAACCTAACCTAACCTAACCTAACCTAACCTAACCTAACCTAACCTAACCTAACCTAACCTAACCTAACCTAACCTAACCTAACCTAACCTAACCTAACCTAACCTAACCTAACCTAACCTAACCTAACCTAACCTAACCTAACCTAACCTAACCTAACCTAACCTAACCTAACCTAACCTAACCTAACCTAACCTAACCTAACCTAACCTAACCTAACCTAACCTAACCTAACCTAACCTAACCTAACCTAACCTAACCTAACCTAACCTAACCTAACCTAACCTAACCTAACCTAACCTAACCTAACCTAACCTAACCTAACCTAACCTAACCTAACCTAACCTAACCTAACCTAACCTAACCTAACCTAACCTAACCTAACCTAACCTAACCTAACCTAACCTAACCTAACCTAACCTAACCTAACCTAACCTAACCTAACCTAACCTAACCTAACCTAACCTAACCTAACCTAACCTAACCTAACCTAACCTAACCTAACCTAACCTAACCTAACCTAACCTAACCTAACCTAACCTAACCTAACCTAACCTAACCTAACCTAACCTAACCTAACCTAACCTAACCTAACCTAACCTAACCTAACCTAACCTAACCTAACCTAACCTAACCTAACCTAACCTAACCTAACCTAACCTAACCTAACCTAACCTAACCTAACCTAACCTAACCTAACCTAACCTAACCTAACCTAACCTAACCTAACCTAACCTAACCTAACCTAACCTAACCTAACCTAACCTAACCTAACCTAACCTAACCTAACCTAACCTAACCTAACCTAACCTAACCTAACCTAACCTAACCTAACCTAACCTAACCTAACCTAACCTAACCTAACCTAACCTAACCTAACCTAACCTAACCTAACCTAACCTAACCTAACCTAACCTAACCTAACCTAACCTAACCTAACCTAACCTAACCTAACCTAACCTAACCTAACCTAACCTAACCTAACCTAACCTAACCTAACCTAACCTAACCTAACCTAACCTAACCTAACCTAACCTAACCTAACCTAACCTAACCTAACCTAACCTAACCTAACCTAACCTAACCTAACCTAACCTAACCTAACCTAACCTAACCTAACCTAACCTAACCTAACCTAACCTAACCTAACCTAACCTAACCTAACCTAACCTAACCTAACCTAACCTAACCTAACCTAACCTAACCTAACCTAACCTAACCTAACCTAACCTAACCTAACCTAACCTAACCTAACCTAACCTAACCTAACCTAACCTAACCTAACCTAACCTAACCTAACCTAACCTAACCTAACCTAACCTAACCTAACCTAACCTAACCTAACCTAACCTAACCTAACCTAACCTAACCTAACCTAACCTAACCTAACCTAACCTAACCTAACCTAACCTAACCTAACCTAACCTAACCTAACCTAACCTAACCTAACCTAACCTAACCTAACCTAACCTAACCTAACCTAACCTAACCTAACCTAACCTAACCTAACCTAACCTAACCTAACCTAACCTAACCTAACCTAACCTAACCTAACCTAACCTAACCTAACCTAACCTAACCTAACCTAACCTAACCTAACCTAACCTAACCTAACCTAACCTAACCTAACCTAACCTAACCTAACCTAACCTAACCTAACCTAACCTAACCTAACCTAACCTAACCTAACCTAACCTAACCTAACCTAACCTAACCTAACCTAACCTAACCTAACCTAACCTAACCTAACCTAACCTAACCTAACCTAACCTAACCTAACCTAACCTAACCTAACCTAACCTAACCTAACCTAACCTAACCTAACCTAACCTAACCTAACCTAACCTAACCTAACCTAACCTAACCTAACCTAACCTAACCTAACCTAACCTAACCTAACCTAACCTAACCTAACCTAACCTAACCTAACCTAACCTAACCTAACCTAACCTAACCTAACCTAACCTAACCTAACCTAACCTAACCTAACCTAACCTAACCTAACCTAACCTAACCTAACCTAACCTAACCTAACCTAACCTAACCTAACCTAACCTAACCTAACCTAACCTAACCTAACCTAACCTAACCTAACCTAACCTAACCTAACCTAACCTAACCTAACCTAACCTAACCTAACCTAACCTAACCTAACCTAACCTAACCTAACCTAACCTAACCTAACCTAACCTAACCTAACCTAACCTAACCTAACCTAACCTAACCTAACCTAACCTAACCTAACCTAACCTAACCTAACCTAACCTAACCTAACCTAACCTAACCTAACCTAACCTAACCTAACCTAACCTAACCTAACCTAACCTAACCTAACCTAACCTAACCTAACCTAACCTAACCTAACCTAACCTAACCTAACCTAACCTAACCTAACCTAACCTAACCTAACCTAACCTAACCTAACCTAACCTAACCTAACCTAACCTAACCTAACCTAACCTAACCTAACCTAACCTAACCTAACCTAACCTAACCTAACCTAACCTAACCTAACCTAACCTAACCTAACCTAACCTAACCTAACCTAACCTAACCTAACCTAACCTAACCTAACCTAACCTAACCTAACCTAACCTAACCTAACCTAACCTAACCTAACCTAACCTAACCTAACCTAACCTAACCTAACCTAACCTAACCTAACCTAACCTAACCTAACCTAACCTAACCTAACCTAACCTAACCTAACCTAACCTAACCTAACCTAACCTAACCTAACCTAACCTAACCTAACCTAACCTAACCTAACCTAACCTAACCTAACCTAACCTAACCTAACCTAACCTAACCTAACCTAACCTAACCTAACCTAACCTAACCTAACCTAACCTAACCTAACCTAACCTAACCTAACCTAACCTAACCTAACCTAACCTAACCTAACCTAACCTAACCTAACCTAACCTAACCTAACCTAACCTAACCTAACCTAACCTAACCTAACCTAACCTAACCTAACCTAACCTAACCTAACCTAACCTAACCTAACCTAACCTAACCTAACCTAACCTAACCTAACCTAACCTAACCTAACCTAACCTAACCTAACCTAACCTAACCTAACCTAACCTAACCTAACCTAACCTAACCTAACCTAACCTAACCTAACCTAACCTAACCTAACCTAACCTAACCTAACCTAACCTAACCTAACCTAACCTAACCTAACCTAACCTAACCTAACCTAACCTAACCTAACCTAACCTAACCTAACCTAACCTAACCTAACCTAACCTAACCTAACCTAACCTAACCATAACCTAACCTAACCTAACCTAACCTAACCTAACCTAACCTAACCTAACCTAACCTAACCTAACCTAACCTAACCTAACCTAACCTAACCTAACCTAACCTAACCTAACCTAACCTAACCTAACCTAACCTAACCTAACCTAACCTAACCTAACCTAACCTAACCTAACCTAACCTAACCTAACCTAACCTAACCTAACCTAACCTAACCTAACCTAACCTAACCTAACCTAACCTAACCTAACCTAACCTAACCTAACCTAACCTAACCTAACCTAACCTAACCTAACCTAACCTAACCTAACCTAACCTAACCTAACCTAACCTAACCTAACCTAACCTAACCTAACCTAACCTAACCTAACCTAACCTAACCTAACCTAACCTAACCTAACCTAACCTAACCTAACCTAACCTAACCTAACCTAACCTAACCTAACCTAACCTAACCTAACCTAACCTAACCTAACCTAACCTAACCTAACCTAACCTAACCTAACCTAACCTAACCTAACCTAACCTAACCTAACCTAACCTAACCTAACCTAACCTAACCTAACCTAACCTAACCTAACCTAACCTAACCTAACCTAACCTAACCTAACCTAACCTAACCTAACCTAACCTAACCTAACCTAACCTAACCTAACCTAACCTAACCTAACCTAACCTAACCTAACCTAACCTAACCTAACCTAACCTAACCTAACCTAACCTAACCTAACCTAACCTAACCTAACCTAACCTAACCTAACCTAACCTAACCTAACCTAACCTAACCTAACCTAACCTAACCTAACCTAACCTAACCTAACCTAACCTAACCTAACCTAACCTAACCTAACCTAACCTAACCTAACCTAACCTAACCTAACCTAACCTAACCTAACCTAACCTAACCTAACCTAACCTAACCTAACCTAACCTAACCTAACCTAACCTAACCTAACCTAACCTAACCTAACCTAACCTAACCTAACCTAACCTAACCTAACCTAACCTAACCTAACCTAACCTAACCTAACCTAACCTAACCTAACCTAACCTAACCTAACCTAACCTAACCTAACCTAACCTAACCTAACCTAACCTAACCTAACCTAACCTAACCTAACCTAACCTAACCTAACCTAACCTAACCTAACCTAACCTAACCTAACCTAACCTAACCTAACCTAACCTAACCTAACCTAACCTAACCTAACCTAACCTAACCTAACCTAACCTAACCTAACCTAACCTAACCTAACCTAACCTAACCTAACCTAACCTAACCTAACCTAACCTAACCTAACCTAACCTAACCTAACCTAACCTAACCTAACCTAACCTAACCTAACCTAACCTAACCTAACCTAACCTAACCTAACCTAACCTAACCTAACCTAACCTAACCTAACCTAACCTAACCTAACCTAACCTAACCTAACCTAACCTAACCTAACCTAACCTAACCTAACCTAACCTAACCTAACCTAACCTAACCTAACCTAACCTAACCTAACCTAACCTAACCTAACCTAACCTAACCTAACCTAACCTAACCTAACCTAACCTAACCTAACCTAACCTAACCTAACCTAACCTAACCTAACCTAACCTAACCTAACCTAACCTAACCTAACCTAACCTAACCTAACCTAACCTAACCTAACCTAACCTAACCTAACCTAACCTAACCTAACCTAACCTAACCTAACCTAACCTAACCTAACCTAACCTAACCTAACCTAACCTAACCTAACCTAACCTAACCTAACCTAACCTAACCTAACCTAACCTAACCTAACCTAACCTAACCTAACCTAACCTAACCTAACCTAACCTAACCTAACCTAACCTAACCTAACCTAACCTAACCTAACCTAACCTAACCTAACCTAACCTAACCTAACCTAACCTAACCTAACCTAACCTAACCTAACCTAACCTAACCTAACCTAACCTAACCTAACCTAACCTAACCTAACCTAACCTAACCTAACCTAACCTAACCTAACCTAACCTAACCTAACCTAACCTAACCTAACCTAACCTAACCTAACCTAACCTAACCTAACCTAACCTAACCTAACCTAACCTAACCTAACCTAACCTAACCTAACCTAACCTAACCTAACCTAACCTAACCTAACCTAACCTAACCTAACCTAACCTAACCTAACCTAACCTAACCTAACCTAACCTAACCTAACCTAACCTAACCTAACCTAACCTAACCTAACCTAACCTAACCTAACCTAACCTAACCTAACCTAACCTAACCTAACCTAACCTAACCTAACCTAACCTAACCTAACCTAACCTAACCTAACCTAACCTAACCTAACCTAACCTAACCTAACCTAACCTAACCTAACCTAACCTAACCTAACCTAACCTAACCTAACCTAACCTAACCTAACCTAACCTAACCTAACCTAACCTAACCTAACCTAACCTAACCTAACCTAACCTAACCTAACCTAACCTAACCTAACCTAACCTAACCTAACCTAACCTAACCTAACCTAACCTAACCTAACCTAACCTAACCTAACCTAACCTAACCTAACCTAACCTAACCTAACCTAACCTAACCTAACCTAACCTAACCTAACCTAACCTAACCTAACCTAACCTAACCTAACCTAACCTAACCTAACCTAACCTAACCTAACCTAACCTAACCTAACCTAACCTAACCTAACCTAACCTAACCTAACCTAACCTAACCTAACCTAACCTAACCTAACCTAACCTAACCTAACCTAACCTAACCTAACCTAACCTAACCTAACCTAACCTAACCTAACCTAACCTAACCTAACCTAACCTAACCTAACCTAACCTAACCTAACCTAACCTAACCTAACCTAACCTAACCTAACCTAACCTAACCTAACCTAACCTAACCTAACCTAACCTAACCTAACCTAACCTAACCTAACCTAACCTAACCTAACCTAACCTAACCTAACCTAACCTAACCTAACCTAACCTAACCTAACCTAACCTAACCTAACCTAACCTAACCTAACCTAACCTAACCTAACCTAACCTAACCTAACCTAACCTAACCTAACCTAACCTAACCTAACCTAACCTAACCTAACCTAACCTAACCTAACCTAACCTAACCTAACCTAACCTAACCTAACCTAACCTAACCTAACCTAACCTAACCTAACCTAACCTAACCTAACCTAACCTAACCTAACCTAACCTAACCTAACCTAACCTAACCTAACCTAACCTAACCTAACCTAACCTAACCTAACCTAACCTAACCTAACCTAACCTAACCTAACCTAACCTAACCTAACCTAACCTAACCTAACCTAACCTAACCTAACCTAACCTAACCTAACCTAACCTAACCTAACCTAACCTAACCTAACCTAACCTAACCTAACCTAACCTAACCTAACCTAACCTAACCTAACCTAACCTAACCTAACCTAACCTAACCTAACCTAACCTAACCTAACCTAACCTAACCTAACCTAACCTAACCTAACCTAACCTAACCTAACCTAACCTAACCTAACCTAACCTAACCTAACCTAACCTAACCTAACCTAACCTAACCTAACCTAACCTAACCTAACCTAACCTAACCTAACCTAACCTAACCTAACCTAACCTAACCTAACCTAACCTAACCTAACCTAACCTAACCTAACCTAACCTAACCTAACCTAACCTAACCTAACCTAACCTAACCTAACCTAACCTAACCTAACCTAACCTAACCTAACCTAACCTAACCTAACCTAACCTAACCTAACCTAACCTAACCTAACCTAACCTAACCTAACCTAACCTAACCTAACCTAACCTAACCTAACCTAACCTAACCTAACCTAACCTAACCTAACCTAACCTAACCTAACCTAACCTAACCTAACCTAACCTAACCTAACCTAACCTAACCTAACCTAACCTAACCTAACCTAACCTAACCTAACCTAACCTAACCTAACCTAACCTAACCTAACCTAACCTAACCTAACCTAACCTAACCTAACCTAACCTAACCTAACCTAACCTAACCTAACCTAACCTAACCTAACCTAACCTAACCTAACCTAACCTAACCTAACCTAACCTAACCTAACCTAACCTAACCTAACCTAACCTAACCTAACCTAACCTAACCTAACCTAACCTAACCTAACCTAACCTAACCTAACCTAACCTAACCTAACCTAACCTAACCTAACCTAACCTAACCTAACCTAACCTAACCTAACCTAACCTAACCTAACCTAACCTAACCTAACCTAACCTAACCTAACCTAACCTAACCTAACCTAACCTAACCTAACCTAACCTAACCTAACCTAACCTAACCTAACCTAACCTAACCTAACCTAACCTAACCTAACCTAACCTAACCTAACCTAACCTAACCTAACCTAACCTAACCTAACCTAACCTAACCTAACCTAACCTAACCTAACCTAACCTAACCTAACCTAACCTAACCTAACCTAACCTAACCTAACCTAACCTAACCTAACCTAACCTAACCTAACCTAACCTAACCTAACCTAACCTAACCTAACCTAACCTAACCTAACCTAACCTAACCTAACCTAACCTAACCTAACCTAACCTAACCTAACCTAACCTAACCTAACCTAACCTAACCTAACCTAACCTAACCTAACCTAACCTAACCTAACCTAACCTAACCTAACCTAACCTAACCTAACCTAACCTAACCTAACCTAACCTAACCTAACCTAACCTAACCTAACCTAACCTAACCTAACCTAACCTAACCTAACCTAACCTAACCTAACCTAACCTAACCTAACCTAACCTAACCTAACCTAACCTAACCTAACCTAACCTAACCTAACCTAACCTAACCTAACCTAACCTAACCTAACCTAACCTAACCTAACCTAACCTAACCTAACCTAACCTAACCTAACCTAACCTAACCTAACCTAACCTAACCTAACCTAACCTAACCTAACCTAACCTAACCTAACCTAACCTAACCTAACCTAACCTAACCTAACCTAACCTAACCTAACCTAACCTAACCTAACCTAACCTAACCTAACCTAACCTAACCTAACCTAACCTAACCTAACCTAACCAAGCCAAAATCGTATAGGCCTATAGGTCTTTTGCCAGTGCTGGGAAAGGTCCTGGAGAAAATGGTGATCAGACGCATCCAATGGCACGTAATCCCGGCACTAAGCCCCCGCCAGTATGGCTTCATGCCAAAAAAGAGCACGGAAGACTCCCTCTATGACCTGGTTCGACACATTCGCTGCAAATTAGATGAGAAAAAACTCATAGCGGTGATATCCTTGGACATAGAGGGAGCCTTTGACAGTGCATGGTGGCCAGCAATCCGTACCAGGCTGGCGGAACTTAAGTGTCCGGTAAACATCAGAAGGATCCTTGACAGCTACCTCCAAGATCGAAAGGTCAAGGTAAGGTATGCTGGAAAGGAACACCCTAAACACACCAACAAGGGATGCGTCCAAGGATCCATTGGGGGTCCAATCCTTTGGAATATCATTCTGGACCCGCTACTAAAAGGCCTATCAGAACGTGGTGACTACTGCCAGGCTTTCGCGGACGATGTGGTACTGGTAATCCACGCCGACACAGCACTTCAAGTGTCGCAACAGGCAAATGCTGCCCTCGCCTATGTTCGGGATTGGATTGGGGAGTCAAAAATAAGCTTCGTTTCGCACCACATAAAACTAACGCCATGATTATAACAAGAAAGCTCAAATATGACACTCCAATCCTGAACATGGGAGGGGTCGCCATAGATATAACGGATGAGATAAAGATCCTGGGGCTCACGATAGACAACAAGCTGACGTTCAATGCCCACACTGCAAATATTTGCAAAAAGGCATTGAACATATATAAGCAGTTGTCTAGAGCCGCCAGGGTCAGCTGGGGACTCCACCCCGAAATCGTACGTATTATCTATACTGCAACAGTGGAGCCAGTAATCACGTACGCAGCCAGCGCCTGGGCACCGGCAACGCGGAAGTTGGGCATCCAACGAAAGCTAAACGCAGTCCAACGAGGGTTTGCTCAAAAAATAACGAAAGCGTACCGCACTGTCTCCCTGAACTCGGCACTAGTGCTGGCCGGGTTGCTCCCACTTGACCTCCGAATACAGGAAGCAGCCGCTCTGTACGAGGCAAGAAGGGGCATACCACGACCGGCGCTGGGAGATCGGGAGGTAGAGCGGTTCACACCATACGCACAAACATTACACCCAGCTGACCATAGGAGCATAGTTTTTGAGACTCTGGCGGACCAGACACAGGTAGACCTGCACAACCACCACGCAGTAAAAATTTACACGGACGGCAGTAAACTTGAAGGTGAGGTCGGAGCAGCCCTATCCATTTGGAAAGGGGAAGCCGAGACCAAAACCCTGAAGCTAAAACTGTCGTCCCATTGCACAGTGTATCAGGCCGAACTCTATGCCCTATGGAAAGCCACTGGAGTAACCCTCAAACGCTCAGAATGTAGCTTCGGGATCTTCAGCGACTCCAGGTCCGCACTGGAGACAATTGCGAATCCGAGCTCCCTCCATCCCTTAGCCGTGGAGGCCCGTGCCAACATTGAAACGGGCAGACTCCAGAACAAGGAAGTTTCCTTGTACTGGATCAAAGCCCACGCGGGATTGGAGGGAAATGAACGAGCCGACCAACTGGCAAAGGAAGCTGCTG
The DNA here is from genome assembly GCA_963082625.1 of Pasiphila rectangulata. Lineage (NCBI taxonomy): Eukaryota > Metazoa > Arthropoda > Insecta > Lepidoptera > Geometridae > Pasiphila > Pasiphila rectangulata. The sequence goes on from OY720235.1 coordinate 11,517, forward strand.
TCAACAAAAAGAAGCGCCCAGACTATGACTTGTGCCCGGTCTCATTTGTCAAGCGTCAGATTCGTCTGGAATCGCTTGACAAATGGAACCTAAGATATAGGACTGGAGAAACCGGTAGAGTCACCAAGATGTTCTTCCCCAACATTGTAGACGCGTACAAAGTGGTTCGCAAAACGGAGCCTACATATCTATCAACACAGATCATGACAGGCCACGGTGGGCTCTCCGAATACTTGTACAGATTCAAGTGTAAGGAGAGCCCAGCGTGCATCTGTGAACCGAGCTCGGTGGAATCACTGGAACACGTCCTCTCAGAATGCCCAGTTTTCGCTCTAAAGAGACACAATATAGAAAACATCTTAGATACTAAAATAGTTAGCGAAAACTTCCGTTTACTTATGCTTGATAGGCACAAAAGAAAATTGTTTATGAACTACTGTGTAGAATTAATTAAAATAGTGATAAAAAGAAATAGATAGATAACCTAATGTTTTCCATATATCTACAGAATATATGCCAAGAACATTAATTTTATAAAATGGTAAGAATAAGATATGTAAACATAGATAATAAGCCTATAAATGTAAGAACTAGAATTACTCAAATTTTAAGCATACATATTAAAATGTCAAAACTAAATCTTAGTCATAGCTTAATTGTTACTATCTCTTTTTATTAATAATTTCATGTTAAAATATGTTAAAGATAAGAACTTAAATAAAATGTAAAAATGTCTCTGGTTAAGCCAGAGGAACCCTCTTTCTGTTCCCAACCCCACTTAGACATAACCCTTAGTTTTAATTAGCTTTTTGTAAAAGAAAAATTAGTATGCAACTGCAGTAGCCGGCGTTTGCCATCTGTGTGGCGGTAGGGAAAAAAAAAAAAAAAAAAAAAAAAAACCTAACCTAACCTAACCTAACCTAACCTAACCTAACCTAACCTAACCTAACCTAACCTAACCTAACCTAACCTAACCTAACCTAA
>OY720235.1:22500-40000 GCA_963082625.1 Pasiphila rectangulata
ACCTAACCTAACCTAACCTAACCTAACCTAACCTAACCTAACCTAACCTAACCTAACCTAACCTAACCTAACCTAACCTAACCTAACCTAACCTAACCTAACCTAACCTAACCTAACCTAACCTAACCTAACCTAACCTAACCTAACCTAACCTAACCTAACCTAACCTAACCTAACCTAACCTAACCTAACCTAACCTAACCTAACCTAACCTAACCTAACCTAACCTAACCTAACCTAACCTAACCTAACCTAACCTAACCTAACCTAACCTAACCTAACCTAACCTAACCTAACCTAACCTAACCTAACCTAACCTAACCTAACCTAACCTAACCTAACCTAACCTAACCTAACCTAACCTAACCTAACCTAACCTAACCTAACCTAACCTAACCTAACCTAACCTAACCTAACCTAACCTAACCTAACCTAACCTAACCTAACCTAACCTAACCTAACCTAACCTAACCTAACCTAACCTAACCTAACCTAACCTAACCTAACCTAACCTAACCTAACCTAACCTAACCTAACCTAACCTAACCTAACCTAACCTAACCTAACCTAACCTAACCTAACCTAACCTAACCTAACCTAACCTAACCTAACCTAACCTAACCTAACCTAACCTAACCTAACCTAACCTAACCTAACCTAACCTAACCTAACCTAACCTAACCTAACCTAACCTAACCTAACCTAACCTAACCTAACCTAACCTAACCTAACCTAACCTAACCTAACCTAACCTAACCTAACCTAACCTAACCTAACCTAACCTAACCTAACCTAACCTAACCTAACCTAACCTAACCTAACCTAACCTAACCTAACCTAACCTAACCTAACCTAACCTAACCTAACCTAACCTAACCTAACCTAACCTAACCTAACCTAACCTAACCTAACCTAACCTAACCTAACCTAACCTAACCTAACCTAACCTAACCTAACCTAACCTAACCTAACCTAACCTAACCTAACCTAACCTAACCTAACCTAACCTAACCTAACCTAACCTAACCTAACCTAACCTAACCTAACCTAACCTAACCTAACCTAACCTAACCTAACCTAACCTAACCTAACCTAACCTAACCTAACCTAACCTAACCTAACCTAACCTAACCTAACCTAACCTAACCTAACCTAACCTAACCTAACCTAACCTAACCTAACCTAACCTAACCTAACCTAACCTAACCTAACCTAACCTAACCTAACCTAACCTAACCTAACCTAACCTAACCTAACCTAACCTAACCTAACCTAACCTAACCTAACCTAACCTAACCTAACCTAACCTAACCTAACCTAACCTAACCTAACCTAACCTAACCTAACCTAACCTAACCTAACCTAACCTAACCTAACCTAACCTAACCTAACCTAACCTAACCTAACCTAACCTAACCTAACCTAACCTAACCTAACCTAACCTAACCTAACCTAACCTAACCTAACCTAACCTAACCTAACCTAACCTAACCTAACCTAACCTAACCTAACCTAACCTAACCTAACCTAACCTAACCTAACCTAACCTAACCTAACCTAACCTAACCTAACCTAACCTAACCTAACCTAACCTAACCTAACCTAACCTAACCTAACCTAACCTAACCTAACCTAACCTAACCTAACCTAACCTAACCTAACCTAACCTAACCTAACCTAACCTAACCTAACCTAACCTAACCTAACCTAACCTAACCTAACCTAACCTAACCTAACCTAACCTAACCTAACCTAACCTAACCTAACCTAACCTAACCTAACCTAACCTAACCTAACCTAACCTAACCTAACCTAACCTAACCTAACCTAACCTAACCTAACCTAACCTAACCTAACCTAACCTAACCTAACCTAACCTAACCTAACCTAACCTAACCTAACCTAACCTAACCTAACCTAACCTAACCTAACCTAACCTAACCTAACCTAACCTAACCTAACCTAACCTAACCTAACCTAACCTAACCTAACCTAACCTAACCTAACCTAACCTAACCTAACCTAACCTAACCTAACCTAACCTAACCTAACCTAACCTAACCTAACCTAACCTAACCTAACCTAACCTAACCTAACCTAACCTAACCTAACCTAACCTAACCTAACCTAACCTAACCTAACCTAACCTAACCTAACCTAACCTAACCTAACCTAACCTAACCTAACCTAACCTAACCTAACCTAACCTAACCTAACCTAACCTAACCTAACCTAACCTAACCTAACCTAACCTAACCTAACCTAACCTAACCTAACCTAACCTAACCTAACCTAACCTAACCTAACCTAACCTAACCTAACCTAACCTAACCTAACCTAACCTAACCTAACCTAACCTAACCTAACCTAACCTAACCTAACCTAACCTAACCTAACCTAACCTAACCTAACCTAACCTAACCTAACCTAACCTAACCTAACCTAACCTAACCTAACCTAACCTAACCTAACCTAACCTAACCTAACCTAACCTAACCTAACCTAACCTAACCTAACCTAACCTAACCTAACCTAACCTAACCTAACCTAACCTAACCTAACCTAACCTAACCTAACCTAACCTAACCTAACCTAACCTAACCTAACCTAACCTAACCTAACCTAACCTAACCTAACCTAACCTAACCTAACCTAACCTAACCTAACCTAACCTAACCTAACCTAACCTAACCTAACCTAACCTAACCTAACCTAACCTAACCTAACCTAACCTAACCTAACCTAACCTAACCTAACCTAACCTAACCTAACCTAACCTAACCTAACCTAACCTAACCTAACCTAACCTAACCTAACCTAACCTAACCTAACCTAACCTAACCTAACCTAACCTAACCTAACCTAACCTAACCTAACCTAACCTAACCTAACCTAACCTAACCTAACCTAACCTAACCTAACCTAACCTAACCTAACCTAACCTAACCTAACCTAACCTAACCTAACCTAACCTAACCTAACCTAACCTAACCTAACCTAACCTAACCTAACCTAACCTAACCTAACCTAACCTAACCTAACCTAACCTAACCTAACCTAACCTAACCTAACCTAACCTAACCTAACCTAACCTAACCTAACCTAACCTAACCTAACCTAACCTAACCTAACCTAACCTAACCTAACCTAACCTAACCTAACCTAACCTAACCTAACCTAACCTAACCTAACCTAACCTAACCTAACCTAACCTAACCTAACCTAACCTAACCTAACCTAACCTAACCTAACCTAACCTAACCTAACCTAACCTAACCTAACCTAACCTAACCTAACCTAACCTAACCTAACCTAACCTAACCTAACCTAACCTAACCTAACCTAACCTAACCTAACCTAACCTAACCTAACCTAACCTAACCTAACCTAACCTAACCTAACCTAACCTAACCTAACCTAACCTAACCTAACCTAACCTAACCTAACCTAACCTAACCTAACCTAACCTAACCTTTTTTTTTTTTTTTTTTTTTTTTTGCGTGGGGAAAATCCTCATGGATACCACTCCGGCGCGGGGGCGCTAGAGTGGTTATGCCGGACTCTTACCGGCTAAAAAACCCACGGTGAGTAGACACTCCGCCAAAATGAGGCAAGGTGGGGTCGCGGTAGCATTCACCACCTTGCCCCGGCGGCAGGCCCAGTTGCGAGCAACCGGGCTTCGGCACGGAGGGGGCGTCCTTACTCACTAGGACCCCCCTCAAGACGTTTGGGGCCGTGCAAGCCGGCTGAGAGTCCCCCGACAACAGCCAGTGACCCCAATTACGTAGGAGGAGTGAGTCTATCAATCAGACATCACAGCCTCCTCGCTCGCCGCCTGGCGCACAACCTTCGGGGCGGTTTGGCTAATAGCCGCAGGGTTGGCCGGGATCCTGGTGGCCTTGCCCGTCGTCTTCGGGGGAACGCAGCTGCGCCCCCCCATCACGTGCCCGAAAGGCTTTCCCGTCTCCGCGCATATCGCGCAGCGCGGGTTGGCCTTCTGGCAGCTGGCCGCCCTGTGGCCCGTGCTTCCACACCGAAAGCACAGGTCCCCCCTGTCAGCGGACGCTGTACACTGGGGGCGCGTGTGTCCCAGTCCCATGCACCTGAAGCAGCGCATGGGACGCGCCTCCAAGACCACCACTCGCACCGAGCTCCAGCCGATCAAGAGCCTACCCGCTCCAGACAGCACTTTGGCTGTTGGGATCGGACAGGACACGATGGTGGAGCCGGTGCCACCAAAGCCGCGCCGGATTTCTCCCACCTTCAGGGCTGTCAGGTCGCAGCCACCTGCCTTGGCGACCGCCACCGCCACCTTCTCCTTCGTGGCTGCATCGTCCAGACCCGTGATGCTCAAATCGGCGGATTTCTCGGGCCTGGCGACGCTGGCCACCTCAGACAGGACCCCACGGAGCTTCTCCGCGAGCCTGTCCGCCTTCTCACTGTACTGGGAGCCAGAAATTTCCAGTAACCTGGCTCCCGTGGCCGTCTGGCGGAATCGCAGTCGGTCAATCTCCAGCTCCTGGAGACTGACCTTCTGCTGTGCCAGTTGGAGTACGGCACTGTAGGTGACCCCATTTTCTGCGGCTTCGGGGTGCAACGACAGCACCACAGCCGCAGTCGTAGGGGCCTTCAGCACCGTCTTGCGCTTGGGCACAGCCTTCGGCTTCGGCTTCGGTGTAGCGGCGGTGGGACGAGCCAACGGGGTGAGGGCAGCCACCGGGGTGGAAGATTTGCCCTTCCCCTTCCCCTTTCCTTTGCCTTTCTTCTTCGCGACCGTTGCCCATGTTTCCGCCTGGGCGACGGTGGGTTGGGCAGCCTCAGTGGTATTTTGGGTCCCGCCAAGATTGGAGGGGCCCGCAACCGGTGCCACTGCAGGAGTGGTGTCCATCGGGGCTTGACTGACCCGCTTGTCCGCCTTTACAGTGGACTTCCGAGGCAGCTCAGCTGTCGACTTGAGCTTGGCGGCGGTTGCCGCCGCCTTCTCGACGTCCGCTCTTAATGGCGGACGGATTATCGGAGCTGGCAGAAGCCGGTCCTCGAGCCCAGCAAGTCGGGCGTTGAGCATTTGCCCGAACGTGCTGGTTAAGGACCGCTTCATTTCCTCTATCAAGTCCGCCGCCCCCATTTCGGTCATGGGTGGTGCCCGCAACCCGGAGGTGGCAGTAGCGCAGGCGGTGTTCGCCGCAGCTGCTTCCGACCTGGCTTCGGTGAAGCCGCGACGCAGCGCCTTTACCTCCGCTTCGCGCGACTCGACTTCGAGTCGCAGGCGGCTATTCTCCGCCCTCAGGCGCCGGGTCTCCTCGGCCTCGCTTCTCATCGCAAGAGCGTCGATGACCTCTCGGAGAGCCGAGGTGGACCTTTTGAGGCGAGCCACAAACCCGCCCTTCAAATTGCCGGACCTCTTGGCCACCTCTAATATGCACGCGAGCCCTTCGCCCGCGTGCGCCCTCAACTCCTGGGCGTTCAGCGTGCTGATATCATCAGCCCTCACGATGACATCGGACTCGTTGCCCGTGTCTGTCGTGAGGTCTGAACCAGCACCTGCCCCCTTCTTCTTCCCGTACCGCCTTCTACGCAAAACATCTTCCAGCTCTCCATCTGATGGCACCGGAGAGGGTTTGAGGAATTCCTCCCGAGAAGTTCCCGCCAGGGCGGGTCTTCGCCTTCCCCTCCTTGCCGTATTGACTTTGGCGGTCACCGGTCCCTCGGTCTCCGTGTCGTCTGAGTCTAACGGCACGAAGAGCGAAGAAGACGGCCGCTTCCGGCCAACAGTCCCTCCAACCGCGGTCTCCATACCGCCCGACAACTCCATATCAGACACTCGGTCTGAAACCTCAGCTTGGCCCTGAGAAGGGCCTTTTGTTTTTGTTTGGCCCTGAGAAGGACCTTTTTTAAACCTGCCTTTGGCATCGCGCATAGAATGCATTTCGTCTAATGAACGTGCCCGACAACTTCCAACTTCCGACGTCGTCCGCACGTCCCCGCCCACAGGCGTAGGTGTGCGGACACGCCTCTCTTCCTCATCCGACATCGTCTGCACGCTCGCGTCTGGACCAGACTCAAGCGTGCAGGCATGCCCCTTCCTAACATCCGCCCCCCGCGCCGAAACGCGAGAAGGCCCCCTAACATCTTGGCAGTTTGTGCCCCCCACGTATACAGTGGGGCAAGACACGGACGAGTCCGTGCCGTGGGATTCCCCGTTTCCGGGACCCACACGTGGATTTGTTATCAAACTGGCCTTTTTCATGTTGCTTTTTGCTCGTTTAGGGGCGAGCTCCCCCGGTTGGTGCCCTAGCGGCCGGGTTCCCCCCGACCATACCCTGCAAGCGAGTCAAGACGCGTACTGCTAACACAGTACGCGTCCAGGCTCGCTCCCAGAATACTCCCCTCGGCGGGCACCAAAACCTTGAGATTTGGCAACTACCTACTCTGGCCCCGCCTCGGTCGCTTTTCAGTCCCGAACGGGATCGAGAAGCGGCAGAGGCGGGGCCGGCCTCATCCACTGCCTTCTCTGCTAATCAGAGGAGTGCTTGGAGAGGCACCTTCCGACATAAATACTTATAGACATATAAAACATAATAAATAAATATAATAAACAAATAATAAAATAAACTAAATAATATAAATAAATAAACCTAAATATACATAATATAATAGTGTTCCTCTTGGTCCGGTCTCTCCCTTGAGGCCTTCCGGCATGAGTAACTCTACCGGCGTAGCCCTCAAGATCATAAAGACACGCAAGCCCCACCACGACGACAACGTGGGAACACATCGGTGGGGAACCTAACCTAACCTAACCTAACCTAACCTAACCTAACCTAACCTAACCTAACCTAACCTAACCTAACCTAACCTAACCTAACCTAACCTAACCTAACCTAACCTAACCTAACCTAACCTAACCTAACCTAACCTAACCTAACCTAACCTAACCTAACCTAACCTAACCTAACCTAACCTAACCTAACCTAACCTAACCTAACCTAACCTAACCTAACCTAACCTAACCTAACCTAACCTAACCTAACCTAACCTAACCTAACCTAACCTAACCTAACCTAACCTAACCTAACCTAACCTAACCTAACCTAACCTAACCTAACCTAACCTAACCTAACCTAACCTAACCTAACCTAACCTAACCTAACCTAACCTAACCTAACCTAACCTAACCTAACCTAACCTAACCTAACCTAACCTAACCTAACCTAACCTAACCTAACCTAACCTAACCTAACCTAACCTAACCTAACCTAACCTAACCTAACCTAACCTAACCTAACCTAACCTAACCTAACCTAACCTAACCTAACCTAACCTAACCTAACCTAACCTAACCTAACCTAACCTAACCTAACCTAACCTAACCTAACCTAACCTAACCTAACCTAACCTAACCTAACCTAACCTAACCTAACCTAACCTAACCTAACCTAACCTAACCTAACCTAACCTAACCTAACCTAACCTAACCTAACCTAACCTAACCTAACCTAACCTAACCTAACCTAACCTAACCTAACCTAACCTAACCTAACCTAACCTAACCTAACCTAACCTAACCTAACCTAACCTAACCTAACCTAACCTAACCTAACCTAACCTAACCTAACCTAACCTAACCTAACCTAACCTAACCTAACCTAACCTAACCTAACCTAACCTAACCTAACCTAACCTAACCTAACCTAACCTAACCTAACCTAACCTAACCTAACCTAACCTAACCTAACCTAACCTAACCTAACCTAACCTAACCTAACCTAACCTAACCTAACCTAACCTAACCTAACCTAACCTAACCTAACCTAACCTAACCTAACCTAACCTAACCTAACCTAACCTAACCTAACCTAACCTAACCTAACCTAACCTAACCTAACCTAACCTAACCTAACCTAACCTAACCTAACCTAACCTAACCTAACCTAACCTAACCTAACCTAACCTAACCTAACCTAACCTAACCTAACCTAACCTAACCTAACCTAACCTAACCTAACCTAACCTAACCTAACCTAACCTAACCTAACCTAACCTAACCTAACCTAACCTAACCTAACCTAACCTAACCTAACCTAACCTAACCTAACCTAACCTAACCTAACCTAACCTAACCTAACCTAACCTAACCTAACCTAACCTAACCTAACCTAACCTAACCTAACCTAACCTAACCTAACCTAACCTAACCTAACCTAACCTAACCTAACCTAACCTAACCTAACCTAACCTAACCTAACCTAACCTAACCTAACCTAACCTAACCTAACCTAACCTAACCTAACCTAACCTAACCTAACCTAACCTAACCTAACCTAACCTAACCTAACCTAACCTAACCTAACCTAACCTAACCTAACCTAACCTAACCTAACCTAACCTAACCTAACCTAACCTAACCTAACCAAGCCAAAATCGTATAGGCCTATAGGTCTTTTGCCAGTGCTGGGAAAGGTCCTGGAGAAAATGGTGATCAGACGCATCCAATGGCACGTAATCCCGGCACTAAGCCCCCGCCAGTATGGCTTCATGCCAAAAAAGAGCACGGAAGACTCCCTCTATGACCTGGTTCGACACATTCGCTGCAAATTAGATGAGAAAAAACTCATAGCGGTGATATCCTTGGACATAGAGGGAGCCTTTGACAGTGCATGGTGGCCAGCAATCCGTACCAGGCTGGCGGAACTTAAGTGTCCGGTAAACATCAGAAGGATCCTTGACAGCTACCTCCAAGATCGAAAGGTCAAGGTAAGGTATGCTGGAAAGGAACACCCTAAACACACCAACAAGGGATGCGTCCAAGGATCCATTGGGGGTCCAATCCTTTGGAATATCATTCTGGACCCGCTACTAAAAGGCCTATCAGAACGTGGTGACTACTGCCAGGCTTTCGCGGACGATGTGGTACTGGTAATCCACGCCGACACAGCACTTCAAGTGTCGCAACAGGCAAATGCTGCCCTCGCCTATGTTCGGGATTGGGGAGTCAAAAATAAGCTTCGTTTCGCACCACATAAAACTAACGCCATGATTATAACAAGAAAGCTCAAATATGACACTCCAATCCTGAACATGGGAGGGGTCGCCATAGATATAACGGATGAGATAAAGATCCTGGGGCTCACGATAGACAACAAGCTGACGTTCAATGCCCACACTGCAAATATTTGCAAAAAGGCATTGAACATATATAAGCAGTTGTCTAGAGCCGCCAGGGTCAGCTGGGGACTCCACCCCGAAATCGTACGTATTATCTATACTGCAACAGTGGAGCCAGTAATCACGTACGCAGCCAGCGCCTGGGCACCGGCAACGCGGAAGTTGGGCATCCAACGAAAGCTAAACGCAGTCCAACGAGGGTTTGCTCAAAAAATAACGAAAGCGTACCGCACTGTCTCCCTGAACTCGGCACTAGTGCTGGCCGGGTTGCTCCCACTTGACCTCCGAATACAGGAAGCAGCCGCTCTGTACGAGGCAAGAAGGGGCATACCACGACCGGCGCTGGGAGATCGGGAGGTAGAGCGGTTCACACCATACGCACAAACATTACACCCAGCTGACCATAGGAGCATAGTTTTTGAGACTCTGGCGGACCAGACACAGGTAGACCTGCACAACCACCACGCAGTAAAAATTTACACGGACGGCAGTAAACTTGAAGGTGAGGTCGGAGCAGCCCTATCCATTTGGAAAGGGGAAGCCGAGACCAAAACCCTGAAGCTAAAACTGTCGTCCCATTGCACAGTGTATCAGGCCGAACTCTATGCCCTATGGAAAGCCACTGGAGTAACCCTCAAACGCTCAGAATGTAGCTTCGGGATCTTCAGCGACTCCAGGTCCGCACTGGAGACAATTGCGAATCCGAGCTCCCTCCATCCCTTAGCCGTGGAGGCCCGTGCCAACATTGAAACGGGCAGACTCCAGAACAAGGAAGTTTCCTTGTACTGGATCAAAGCCCACGCGGGATTGGAGGGAAATGAACGAGCCGACCAACTGGCAAAGGAAGCTGCTGTCAACAAAAAGAAGCGCCCAGACTATGACTTGTGCCCGGTCTCATTTGTCAAGCGTCAGATTCGTCTGGAATCGCTTGACAAATGGAACCTAAGATATAGGACTGGAGAAACCGGTAGAGTCACCAAGATGTTCTTCCCCAACATTGTAGACGCGTACAAAGTGGTTCGCAAAACGGAGCCTACATATCTATCAACACAGATCATGACAGGCCACGGTGGGCTCTCCGAATACTTGTACAGATTCAAGTGTAAGGAGAGCCCAGCGTGCATCTGTGAACCGAGCTCGGTGGAATCACTGGAACACGTCCTCTCAGAATGCCCAGTTTTCGCTCTAAAGAGACACAATATAGAAAACATCTTAGATACTAAAATAGTTAGCGAAAACTTCCGTTTACTTATGCTTGATAGGCACAAAAGAAAATTGTTTATGAACTACTGTGTAGAATTAATTAAAATAGTGATAAAAAGAAATAGATAGATAACCTAATGTTTTCCATATATCTACAGAATATATGCCAAGAACATTAATTTTATAAAATGGTAAGAATAAGATATGTAAACATAGATAATAAGCCTATAAATGTAAGAACTAGAATTACTCAAATTTTAAGCATACATATTAAAATGTCAAAACTAAATCTTAGTCATAGCTTAATTGTTACTATCTCTTTTTATTAATAATTTCATGTTAAAATATGTTAAAGATAAGAACTTAAATAAAATGTAAAAATGTCTCTGGTTAAGCCAGAGGAACCCTCTTTCTGTTCCCAACCCCACTTAGACATAACCCTTAGTTTTAATTAGCTTTTTGTAAAAGAAAAATTAGTATGCAACTGCAGTAGCCGGCGTTTGCCATCTGTGTGGCGGTAGGGAAAAAAAAAAAAAAAAAAAAAAAAAACCTAACCTAACCTAACCTAACCTAACCTAACCTAACCTAACCTAACCTAACCTAACCTAACCTAACCTAACCTAACCTAACCTAACCTAACCTAACCTAACCTAACCTAACCTAACCTAACCTAACCTAACCTAACCTAACCTAACCTAACCTAACCTAACCTAACCTAACCTAACCTAACCTAACCTAACCTAACCTAACCTAACCTAACCTAACCTAACCTAACCTAACCTAACCTAACCTAACCTAACCTAACCTAACCTAACCTAACCTAACCTAACCTAACCTAACCTAACCTAACCTAACCTAACCTAACCTAACCTAACCTAACCTAACCTAACCTAACCTAACCTAACCTAACCTAACCTAACCTAACCTAACCTAACCTAACCTAACCTAACCTAACCTAACCTAACCTAACCTAACCTAACCTAACCTAACCTAACCTAACCTAACCTAACCTAACCTAACCTAACCTAACCTAACCTAACCTAACCTAACCTAACCTAACCTAACCTAACCTAACCTAACCTAACCTAACCTAACCTAACCTAACCTAACCTAACCTAACCTAACCTAACCTAACCTAACCTAACCTAACCTAACCTAACCTAACCTAACCTAACCTAACCTAACCTAACCTAACCTAACCTAACCTAACCTAACCTAACCTAACCTAACCTAACCTAACCTAACCTAACCTAACCTAACCTAACCTAACCTAACCTAACCTAACCTAACCTAACCTAACCTAACCTAACCTAACCTAACCTAACCTAACCTAACCTAACCTAACCTAACCTAACCTAACCTAACCTAACCTAACCTAACCTAACCTAACCTAACCTAACCTAACCTAACCTAACCTAACCTAACCTAACCTAACCTAACCTAACCTAACCTAACCTAACCTAACCTAACCTAACCTAACCTAACCTAACCTAACCTAACCTAACCTAACCTAACCTAACCTAACCTAACCTAACCTAACCTAACCTAACCTAACCTAACCTAACCTAACCTAACCTAACCTAACCTAACCTAACCTAACCTAACCTAACCTAACCTAACCTAACCTAACCTAACCTAACCTAACCTAACCTAACCTAACCTAACCTAACCTAACCTAACCTAACCTAACCTAACCTAACCTAACCTAACCTAACCTAACCTAACCTAACCTAACCTAACCTAACCTAACCTAACCTAACCTAACCTAACCTAACCTAACCATTCGCGCTCCGAACGCACTCGAAAGCGCCACGAAACGAAGTCCTTCCGCGCGGAAAAAATCATTAAAATTGGAAAAAGTGAAGTTATAGTGACGTGCGATATCTCAAAAGACGCGGGCAGTGAAGGCGCACACGGCCAAATAAGCCGTGTTGCTCTAAGTGTTTTTTCAAAAAAGTTATTCGCCAAAAACACATTTTTTACAAAATTTTGAAACTTTGAACCGGAATTCCTCGGAATCTACAGCGACGACATAGTCTTTTTATTTCACCATCTGGAGCGCCTTCTGGAGGCCTACACCGAACCACTTCTCGGATTGAACTTTGAAGCACCATCGCCGAAATAACATCAAAAAAACAAGTACCACGTGGCCACGTGGTGGGAGAACCAGAATTCCCAGCAGCGGTTTTCCAGTGGATCCACGTGGGCGTCATCACCAGGACTCCGGAGGCACTTTTGTTTCTAAGATAAGTCTAATTTTGACAAAGTTATTGCAATTTCAAATTTTTTCATTTTTTAAACCACTATAACTCTTAAAATAAATCGTTTACACTATAATTAAAAATCTGTTTTGCATAGCCCTTCTGGACATCTATCATCATTTTAAATTTCATTCTCGCGTCATTTTTATTTCCGAAGATATAGATTTTTGAAATTTCAAGGTCACATGTGGTCACCCTTTTTTGTTAAAATTTGACTTTATTTAAATTAGACCATACAGACCGTAAAATTTTAGGCACTTCGGCTTTTTCCCGAAGAAAATTGGATGGAAATTGCATTTTTAGCGAATTTTTTAATATTTATTTATTGTTTTTTACGATTATATTATCATATGTATATAATTAAATTAGTTTGACTCCGTCAGTAGATAGCTGATGTAATTACCTTTATAGCGAGTTAAAACACGGGCCTATTCGGACTAAAACTGACGAAGTTAAACAGATTCAAGTAAAAGTCGGCCATTTTGTCGGCCATCTTGAAAATTTTATTTTGCATATATCTCAACAACTATTGATCGCACGACTTTGGGGTTTTCGTTGTTGACCTTGGCATTATAGACATTTTCAGGCTATCCTGAAAAATTGCTGAAAAATCTGAAAATTTTATATTTGTTGTTAGACATCCTAAATAAATAGCCGGGGTCAGGGAAAGCCCAAACGTCCAAAATCCCGGCATCCTGCGACGATTTTTGGACGAACTAGAGCACTTTGAAATATTTGGCGGCCATTTTGGACGCCATCTTGAAAATTTTAAAACGACTATAACTTGGCCAAAAATTGGCGCACAAAGCTGGGATTTTCTTTGTTGTGACAGGCACTTTTCTCTCCATCATATTATTAGGATATTGACTCTAGATAGAGCCACATTTTTCTGACCTAAACTGAGCCGGCGAAAGTGTCGAGCACAGTCAGCAAATACTTGTATTTTAAATCCCAGTAAAATTGAACGACGGTAGGCTGAGATAACGCGTGTTTAATATTTGGCGGCCATTTTGTTTCGCCATTTTGAAAATCTTGTAAACCTTGTATCTCCCAAACCAAACACCCGACCGAAGCGCGGTTTTTTGCGCTGAACTGAGTATCTTTAAGACCACGTTATAGAAAATAGAGTTGGACTCTAGGTAGAGTCATATCTTCTTACCTACTTTTATAGAGAAGGAGTGGACTCAACCTAATTTCATTAGTAGTTTTATAATCGAACATAGTAATATTACTATTTACATATACATATATATATATTTATATATATATACATACATACAGACAAATTAAAAAACGTACACATATAATTAAAAAAAAAATTTTACAACTTATACAAAATTACAACATACGTGGACATAAAATTAAGACTATAGTAGAGCACGACTCTAGGTAGAGTCCGTAAATAAAAAGTAAAACTTACCAAGAAGGATCGGAAGTGTAGACACGTAGCCTGCGCATCCGAAGAACCCGGCGAAACCTGCAACAAAAAGAAAAATATTTTAATCAATTTAAATAGACAAAAATTTTAAAACTTATACAAACCTTATTCTAAACAAAACATCGGCTAACCTCCACAAAAATGATAG
The DNA here is from genome assembly GCA_963082625.1 of Pasiphila rectangulata. NCBI lineage: Eukaryota > Metazoa > Arthropoda > Insecta > Lepidoptera > Geometridae > Pasiphila > Pasiphila rectangulata. The sequence goes on from OY720235.1 coordinate 36,716, forward strand.
TACGCTCCCCACCCAAAGACGCCCAAAAAACCCCAGAAATGACAACAAAGGCAGGACCTTCAGAAGAAAATATCATGGGACGCACAAAAACAATCTCCAAACAAACCCAAAAATCCCCTGTTACAACACCAAAAGCGTCAGGCACCAACAAACTTCCAAAACAAAAACCGAGAGTGATTCTAGCGACGGACAAACAAACAGCAGACTCCCCAAAAGAAACGGTTACACAGACAGGAAGCCTGCCTAAAGCTGAAACAACAAAGACCAAAAGTAGAGCCGATGAAGCCAAAGAGTGTAAAAAAATAGCTGAAAACCTCATCAACGATTCAAGGAACCTAAGAACCGACATCAAAGAAGGGCTGCTTGCCATTTTAAAACGATTCGTCAAATTGGTCGAAGGAGCGGAGGCAAAAAATAAAAAAGAAAATAGAGCAGGAAATGAAGAGGAAGAAAAACAGGAAACTAAAACGACAAGTGAAAACCTGGAAAAGAAACGGGATGAAGGAAAAACAAAAGACATTGACGAATTGAAAGATATCCTTGGAAAACACCTAAATATTATGAAGAAAGGCCATGAAAAGATGGAAAGACTACAAGAAGAATTGGAAAAAACACAAGAGATACTGCAAAAAACCACCTATGCGAGCATAACAGCAACAAAACCAAAAAATCAACACCCAACCACACTACATTCAGTAATAATAACATCCAAGAACGAAACCCAGACTGGCGATGAACTTCTAAGCAAAATACGGGAAGTAGTTAACGCTAAAGAGGGAGGTATAGCAGTAGAGAAAGTAAGGAAAGCGAAAGACAGAAAAATAATACTGGGATGCAGAACCACTGAAGAAAGGAACCTAATAAAGGAAAGACTTAAAGAAGCGGAGAACCACCTTGAAGTCACCGAAATAAAAAACAAAAACCCACTGGTTATCCTTAGGAATGTACTAACCCAAGTAACAAATGAAGTTCTATTCACGGCGCTCTGGAATCAGAACAAAAAGACGCTTAAAGACCTAAACGAAAAAGAAGAAAAGATAGAATTTATGTATAGGAAGAAAACCAGAAATCCGCACACCAATCACGTCATAATGAGGGTGTCCCCCAAGGTATGGATGAGACTAACCGAGGCAGAGACGATACAAATAGACCTCCAGCGCATAAGGGTGGCCGATCAGTCACCCTTAGTACAATGCTCTCTCTGCCTCGGATACGGGCATGGCAGGCGTTTTTGTAAGGAGACTCTAGAAAAGTGCAGCCACTGCGGGGGGGCACATATGCGAGCACAGTGCGAGGACTGGCTAACAGGAACAACTCCAGCCTGCTGTAACTGCACGCATGCTAAGCTTGAGAAGGTAGACCATAATGCCTTTAGCAACGAATGCGTAGTCCGCAGGAGATGGGAATCTCTAGCCAGAGCCTCGGTAGCGTATTGCTAAAGTTGTCCCAAACAGAAGTAAACAACCCACCGGGAGCGGCGTGAGGGCCTACTTAGCAGCTCAAGCCAATTTGCAAAGAAAAGAGCTTGCAACGCAAGAAATTATGCTTGAAGCAAAAAACAAAAATATGGCCTTCGCACTGCTCCAGGAACCTTACGTCGGCGCTGTAGGACGAATGAAAGATTATCAAGGAGCCAGAATATTTCAGAGCACAAACCAAAACGAAGTTGTAAAGGCAGCCATAGCAGTATACGACCAGAATTTGGACATAACCCAATACCCAGACCTTACAACGAACAACATTGCGGTAATAAAAATCAAAACGACCTTGTGGGAACTGGCACTCGTTTCTTTCTATTTCGAACCCGATAGAGTCGACATAAACCAATATCTGCAACAACTGCGGAGGATAAAATATCGAATGGGAAATACCAAAATGATTCTGGGAGGAGACGCAAATGCAAAAAATAGCTGGTGGGGAAGTATTAAAGTAGACCAGAAGGGCCTTGACCTCGCTGGAGCACTGGAAGAAATGGAACTTCAGGTACTCAACGATGGAGAAACCCCAACATTCGACACAATTAGAGGCGGAAAGAACTACTCAAGCTTTGTAGACGTCACAGCATGTGCGGCGGAAATATTGGATCTGGTGGATGACTGGACCGTAAACGAGGGCATGATCAGCTCAGACCACAATGTTATAACATTCAAGATCAGATTAATGAGAGCAAAAGGAATCAACACCAAAAGAACCACAAGAATCTTCAATACGAAGAAAGCGAATTGGAACCAATTTCATAAGAAACTGGCACAATTAACACAAGAAACAAACACAAACAAACAAACAATAGAGAAAATAAACGACAAAATACAACTAGAAAACATCATAAAAACCTTTACAAAAAACATATTAGATACCAGCAACCAATCCATACCAAAAATAAAAGAAACCAAAAAACTTACCTTGCCATGGTGGTCCGATGAACTGGAGACGCTGAGACGCGAAGTCAACACCAGGAGACGGAGAATCCGCTGCGCAGCGCCCGACCGGAGGATGAGGGTCATCGAAGAGTACCTGAAAATTAAAGAACAATATGAAACACTAGCGAAAAAGGCCCAGACGGAAAGTTGGAAGAGCTTCTGTCAAAAGCAGGATAGGGAAGGGATGTGGGAGGGTATATATAGGATCATAGGCAGAACTCGAAAAAGGCAGGAGGATCTCCCTTTAAAACAGGGATCAAAAGTTCTAAACGCTGAAGAATCAGCTAAACTACTGGCCAAGACTTTCTACCCGGATGACGCAGAGAACGAGGACAATGAGGACCATAAACGAACACGAAGGAAAGCAGAAGAAGCAAATGAATGGGTTCATGATGTTGCGCATGACCCACCATTTACACAAGAAGAGCTTAAGTTCGCTATAGAGAGCTTTAATCCAAAAAAGGCGCCCGGTGCAGATGGTCTTACAGCTGACATCTGTGGTAAAGCTATTAAAGCGGACCCAGAGACCTTTCTTGCAATCGCAAATAAATGCTTAGAATTAAAACACTTCCCCGAACTCTGGAAAGAGGCAACAATTGTTGTGTTGCGCAAACCGGGGAAAGAGGATTACCACAGTCCAAAGTCCTATAGACCTATAGGGTTGCTTCCGGTATTCTCGAAGGTCCTGGAAAAACTGATTATGGGTCGACTCAAATGGCACCTAATACCGAAACTTAGCAAGCGCCAGTACGGTTTTATGCCCCAAAGAAGCACCGAAGACTCCCTCTATGACCTAATGAAACATATAAGATCAAATGTTGAAAGTAAGAAAATCGTGACAGTCATCTCATTGGACATAGAGGGA